>CM068840.1:84251460-84301460 GCA_028554795.2 Sinohyriopsis cumingii | reverse complement strand
TTATGTTAAGTTCATATTTATAACAAAGTCCAAATAGTCCTGCAAAAAGCCGGTTGTGATTTACATGTGCAAACTTATATTATGAAGAGTAAGAGATTTAATTAAACGACTGAAATCACAACCATTTGCATCGCAATTAATTATTTTTCATTCATTGTTTTGGTGCGTATGCAAGTGTGTGCATATTTTCTGTAACACCTCTGGTACTGGCATCGAGATCTTTGATGTTATATTTTCTTTCTTGTTAATGTTGGGGGAAAAGTGCAAAAAAGTGCTTTCTATTGAATTACCCAGATCATGTTTGTAATTGCATTTTGTAAAGTTTCTCAAATAAATATAGCTTAAACAAAGATAGGGCATGGTGAATATTTGGGGCAGGCGATAGTCCCCAGGAGTCATTAGAAACTATCAATAAGATATGCTTTACCGTCAACCTCACATGTCCATGTGAAATTTCCAAAACTAAATACTGAACAATTTCTATGTAGTATAAATATTACGGAACAAGTATGTGGTTAAGGATTCATAAATGCAAATTTTTCGGTACCATTCGAAATTTGTTTATGAAAAATATGTCAAAATTTATACTTTATAAAACATTTTTATAATGAAAAGATTGACAAATGTGCTAACGAAATCCTATAAAAAATCATCGGTAATTTCAGTTGATTGTTAGAAACAAGCAAAACAATATTATAGTAGAAAACACGTACCGCCAGAATCGGTAGACCCGTGATACCATGCGCACTTTATTATTATTATTATTATTATTATTATTATTATAAAAATCTAGATGTCTTTCTTATATCTAAACTAGAAAAATATAAACCCGCTGTTAAGATACCAAAATGCCTTATTTGAATAAGATTTACACATAAGTCAATGTAATGAACTCACTATAAATAATACTTGTGTGTCATTTAAAATATATTATGAAACGGTGTGCAATTGTTTATTCCAATCTAAACAGCAACTGTTAATTCGATGATTGATCGATCGATCGAGTCATTATAAAGAAACACTAGAAAAGTGTTTGATATGTCTAAAAGTCTCTCAGACGTTGGAAATCGATACCAAAGCAATGAGAGTATGTTCATTCGGATGATGGAAATAATTGTAATAGCACTGTTAATTTGTTTGTCATGAATGTACTAACCTTACCTGTGAGCAGGCTATTGCTGGCAATTCAAGTGACTAAACTTAATTGGGGGTGGGGTGTATGTGTTTTTTATTTCTTCTTTTTTTCTACAGGTCGGACGGATACAAAAGACGAAAACAACCAAGTTCAGCAACAGGATAAATTATGGGCATTTAACTCGCGCTAATAGAAATAAAGAGTATCACGTACAACATACATCAACCACATAAACCAGACAGAATAATTTCACACACTTTAAGCACTATCACTGAAATAGATGACACAAATATTTCAGACGATAACATTCATATCTGTCAAACCAGATGTTCTGGTTGACATGACAAATGAGAAAAAAAATGAAGACAATATTGAACACAGTAGACACGTATTATATCTTCATGGAAGCGAATTGATGAAAATCACAAGGTCAATTAAATTTCCGCTATATATCATTCGATGGTATATGAAGGATGAAAATATAGCAGCTGAGATTATATTATGGGATTTGCTGCTTGGACTGACGTGTTAGTCCCTTTGCATCAAACTGTATGTGAGCCTTATTTACAGGCAAGTTTTCTTAGTAACGAACCCTTAGCAACATACTCAAACACTCCTTTTCTGGTGCATGTGAATAATTAATGCTGATTTTATTCACAAACCTTCTCAAGACTCTCATATAATAGAAGCCAAATGGATATAAACATGTGCGTACGGATCACACAGGGGACCTTATCGCTGTGATTTATACGTCGAGGTGTTCTTCTGTATTAGGCAATACGTATTAATTTAAGATATACATGGGACCTCGGCAAAACATCTTTATGGCCAGTTGGTCTTTAGGTAAAGTTTGATTAATTTTTTTCGCAAGTGTCAAGCGTGAATAATGTGAATTCAGCCTCAGGAAGAAACAGCAATGACACAATGTATAGAATCACGTCTCACAATATTCACAGTAGAAACGCCAATTTGATAAGTCACAGCATCATATAAATGGCATAATAATTATAATACAAACTTAATTCGTATATAGTCTCAACTACTGGATACATGTCGACAATTTATTACATGTGAACGACAACTATTGATATAGGAAGTGCGTAATGAGGATAACTTATTATTATTATCGTATTCAAAATTAGATTCCATCGTTTTAGGCTTTAGAGTAAATAGACATGGTTATCCCACCATGATACTGTCAGGACTTTATTCTGAAGTCAAGGTCGTATCATATGTAACGCTAAATAATATATCTGAAGCGTCAGTATGAAAGGGAGTTCAAATGTTTCTTACTGTTTGAAGTTGACTTAATTACGGAATAGCAATGGTTTAGATAAAAAGGCAGTCAAATTAGATTTATGTAACGCAGCAGCGTTGCCATCTATGGACCTTTGAGCAAAAAGATTTTTAAAGCGAATCCGATAAATTAGAGAGCAGATGCTTCCAGCATTATATTATGTTACATACCTATTACAGCAATCAGCAAAACCAGAGCCAAGACAAAAGCAGTCTTCATCACTGATTCTTGAGCTTTCTCTGTAAACGATAGTTGGATGCTGTATGAATCCGATTTCAGGATGTTTGGTTTTATATAGGGTGTATCCAGTTACAAAGGTCAAGACCATACTGTGAAGTGTGCGTGCTGAGATGCGCAATTATCAATATTGCTTTGACCTTCTCTCATTACCTTGGGAAACTAACCGGATCTGTGCTTGATCTATCTGATGTTTGTCCAATATTATCACTCTACAGTTGAAAATGGACAAATAAAGACATTTTTATACTTGTATGCATTTTGTTTAAAACAAAATCATTGATTCGTTGATTTTAGGACATCGTCTACTTAGAAATTTAGATTGCATACATAAAGCATCATATTTTATCTTTAGTAAAATTAATGGAATAATGGAAAAATTAAGAGATTTTATTTTGTATGCACTTTTCTTGGGCGATTTGATACAGTTAACATTGTGAATGTGAGTTGCTTTACGAACATGATAGATTGCTCGAAAAGGCTTCAGAGCGTGACATCATTAAAGAACGATTTTTTTCTAAAAACTGTGACTTTGTTTGTAAGACTTCTGGTTGCTTTTTATTTATATTTGCATTGATGCTTAACTTTCATCTGCTGCTACGCTTACAGTCTGTTTCTGTAACTACCGCTGTATCCAAAATTTGATTGTCACTTAATTTTGGTTGGCAATCGACACTAATCAGTGATTGATTTTTACATGGTGTTCATACATGATTATAACTCTCATGAAAATTGTAAGCGCTACTCAAACAATTATGTTACTAAACCTAATCATAAGTTGTTTTTAAAATCGTGTACCATTAGTCGTTCAGTATGGGTGACATAGAATATCGAATAATAAATAGGTCTATTTAAAATCAACGACTTCTAGCAAAGTAACAATTCCTTAATTCTCGTAGACTCCCATAATATAATAAGTTTTGTGTATACTATTCATATCTTATGTTTTGTATTATTGTTTACATGTCGTTTCTGTGTCTGCATGCTTCACTTACACCAGATAAGGGTTTGGCAATCTATTTTACATAGAGTGCAATTAATTGCGCGGATTAATTGCAAAATGAACCAGCACGTGCCACCAGTAAAGGAGTAATACTGTAAATATCGAGATTTGTGGCTCCCCTTCGCGTGCCACACAAAACCTCTTGGAGTGCTACCTTTGTGGCACGTCTTCCATAGGTTGCCGTCCCCTGAACTAAATACTAGTGTCATGTTTCCTATACGTTAGCAGTGCAATGTATTTGAACTTTTCTTATTAGCACGCCCTGTTGCAAGCGAAATCGGAGCTAAGTTTTCGATCGCAATATTAATATTTCATCCCCAATTTTAGTAGCAGACTTTGCACAGTCGAGTTTCTCAAATTATATACAGACTAACATATTAATAGTGTGTGCTTGTGCGACGTACAGACTCATCCATTGTATGTCTGTCTGCCTGTGTAGTTATTTTTCTGCATTTCAAAATTCCTTTTGTTTTTGAAGCAATAGTATGAGCATGACACAGTGCGTATGATACACTCCATGAATTATTGCCCTATTCTAGGTTTTGTTTCATTAATTGTGCATGGGCAAATTCCAAAAAAGAAATAAAAAGTACATTATTAATAAGCCACTGTTTATCTTTACATTCATAGAACACTTATATTTCGTATCAATGAAATGTGTGAAGAAATACGTCGCTCGTATAACCAATCGTATAATCAGTTTCAGACCGATGCCTCATTTGCTGATTTTTAGGTTCGATCTTTTTGCAGCATATATTAGTACGTATGCGTTTCACGCAATGCAAAGTCAAGAAATTAGTACAATGTCCAGATACACGATTGCATTTTCATTTTATACAAGTATTAGTTCTCCATAAATGTCCTCCTATCCCTCTTCTAGATTTCAAATATAAAAGATGACCGTGTCGTTTAATATCGTTGACTGATTCTGCATATGTTTATATAGACAGCGATATAATCTACTGTAGTACTCTGATTTCAGGGTATTCTTGTTTTGAAACAATATGTGAAGTAATGTTCTGTTATAAGTCATCGCTGATGGTAATACACAAAACTGACTGTCCAGTTTAACCAGGCTCAGTCTGTTTGGATGGTCAAGAATTTTCAAAGTTCTCTCAACTTTCTTTCATTGCTTTTAATAGGGAAAAGTGTGGTTTCAAAGCTTTAAAACTGGTTATATTATGTCAAACATATTAAATTCTTATTTCTTGTGACCTTGAGGCATGATACTGTATTGACCTTCAAAAGGACACAGTCTGTTGTTGCTTGATTCATACACTTGTTTACGCACATAAATTTTGACAATATTTATCGAAACTACAGGAAGGTTGCAGGAAAAGCACGATTACCGTCACTTGTGGAAATAGGGAAAATTATTATTTGCCTTAATCTCCCATTTAAGACTGCAGTGCAGATAAACACAATCCGGATCCTTGTATCATTGACCTTAACACAAATACTTCTAGGCACTGTAAAACATTGACTAGAAGCATTTGCGCGTTAGTATACCACAATGACAATAAATATCATGATATTTTAAAACATCACCAGTTTCAACATAGGCAACTAAAACCTTAAGTTATTATTGTCCTTGTTTTTATTATTATGTAATATTCTTGAAGCAATATGTTTAACAATAGGATTAAAAAATAAAATATTTTCTTTTCTTGCACAATACAAATGCAGAAACCTAAAAAAAAAATTATTTATAACTAAAATTCAAAAAGGAAGGATGAAAAAGGATAGAAAGAAAGAAAAAAGTCAATTGCAAATTAGTTACGTAAGCATTGGCGGAGGGTTTTGCGATGAAAACATTACAATTTTTTTTAAATTTATTGTCATAGAAATGGCAAAGATACTCTTGGAATAATTAGAAACTCGTGTGTTTGCAGTACTTAGCTTATGGAATTGAAATAATGAAATTAATAAATAAGTGCTTAAAAAGAAATAAAATGAATAAACCATTTGTAGTCCGCATTAAGTATTATTGCGACAAAATATTATTCCGATAAGGAAAACATAAATGAAAAGGAAGATTATTATATTTTTACGACATTGTTGTTAAATCAGATTCGCTGGTGCTTCAGATTTTAAGAGACGTATGTGATCTTGGTCCCCAATTAAATACAAAAACATAAAATAGTATGACGACAGGATTAAAGATTGCGAGCAAATTATATATATATATATATATATATATATATATATATATATATATATATATATATATATATATATATATATATATATATATATATATATATATATATATATATATATATGTGTGTGTGTGTGTGTGTGTGTGTGTGTGTGTGTGTGTGTAGAAAGAATATTACCTGACATACCATACAAGTGAGATAATTTTCTAATTCGTATTCTACATATTGTTGATACTGGATCAGCTACATATAAATGTTATTATAAAAAGTTACAAATATACACAAAACCAACTACTAGACGATGCTTGATAACATGAGTGAATTTTTAAGTATGGAAAAAAATAGCATCATACAACTTAGATAATATTTGAATTCATACTCTACAGTGCTTGCAATTTGCACAATTGAACTCTGTGTGGTGCTTGATAAGGAGTGTCACTTTGGTGTCAATGGGAATTAAACATTGGACTAAAAGAATGGTGTATTACGTGATTTTTTAACACCTTAATCTCGGAATTACGCTAAGGGAAATAAGTTACATTTAACGTGGCGATGGCACTATGACCTCTACCTGAAATTTAACATTTAAGCTATCATGGTTGGTTGGTTTCCATTATTCCAATCTAACCTCAAAAAAGGCACTTAGAGCCCAAACAGGAATCAAACATTTGAATGGCATTCTATACCTAAAAATGTTCTCATGGGACAATGGGAACTGATCATCAACAAATGCCACTTTGGGTAAAAGTGGTATTTGTAATGGAGATATATCACTTTGGGGTATAAATGGGATTAAACATGGAAATGTCATTTTGTAGCATAACGGGAATCGAACATGTGAATGACACTTCGGAGTCTAAAGGAATGTTATAAAATGGGGCTCTCTGGTATCAACCTAACAGCAATTTGTTAACACAGTCTAAGAGAAAAGAAAGGAAAAAAATTTTCTTTAAATAATTTAAAAACAAAATTCATATATATATATATATATATATATATATATATATATATATATATATATATATATATATATATATATATATATATATATATATATATATATATATGTATGTGTGTGTGTGCGTGCGTGTGCGTGTATGTGAACACATACACACACACACTCGCGTAAGTGGAGGGAAGAAGAAACTCTTAAAAACAGACATTAACATTACTATTACTATCGAAGCATAAATATATCCGTTATAAATATCATGGAGACAAGGCAAACAAAGAATCCGTTTTACTTCATTCGCTTTTGCAGTCGTAGATTTTAATTCGTTCACTGAACGGATGCCACATATTGTCAAATAATGTTGTTTTTGTTTCTTCCTTGGTACAAAATATTCACATTTCATGATACAAAATAGTTACAATTGGAAAGCACAGAGTATGTTTTATTTATCAATTTACTTATTAAGTTTGTTTCCTTTCACCCATGCTTTACGCTTCACTTGAATGTAAATAAAGAATATGCGAATGTACTAATGCAGTCTATGATTCTGAGTGTTCTTTACGAATCTATCCATCTATAAAAATGTAATTCGGTGCTACGCTGCCTGCAGCTATCGCGGTATCTAGAGCTTTGTATTATCGAAAAATGTTTCTGTCCAACATAGTCATTTCCGAGAAAAATCCATTCAACCTGTTCAGATTAAAATATTTCAAAAATGTCCAGATCATTTGTCGTTTGTGTTTCATTTGAATTTGTGATTTGATGATCAAATAAACGTACAATTTTGTGAAGATCTGACGTGTTGCAAGGATAGTGCAGTGTCAGTACTTTTACTTTATATTTAGTGTCTTTATTTATAACCATAAGTTTTAGGTCCACCACTTACAAAACGTAGATTTGTCTGTTTAGGATGTTCCTCGGTCCAAGCTTCTAAACCTTCATCCCACTGTACTGGAGATAGCGTGCACGTCAATCGGTGTACATTAAAGTATCGGTATCCAAGTAAAGGACCCGGTTGTCAAGATTATCCTAGACTGAGTGCAATTGTAAACAGGCATAGGCTGATGACGTTGCTAAAGGTACTGAGTGATGCAAAGCCTGCTACTTTGTAATTCCCCAAGATCAAATTTTCGAGTACGATTTTCAAGAGTTTAATTAGTTTTCCGTTATCTTCAATGAGTTAAAGTAGCGACTTGGAATCACCAAGTATTCGGACTTTTTGAATACCCGACGTTGTTTCAGTTTTCCCCCTACAAACAACTCATCATTACTTAGCAAACGATCGTCTTCCTACGTACTGTTATACACGTTCCAACGTGATGACTTTTGTGTATCGGTACCGTTTTCGAAATAAGTTTTGTCTTTTGCAGTGACACAGCAATAGGAATATTTGCTAGCAACTTGCTTCACTTTCAGAAATTCTTTGACGTAGCCTAAATTAAATTCCTAGACTAGAGTCTTCGTCCTTTGGGTATTGTTCTGTGGTAGGTAAATGCCACATTTCACACACTTTTAACTTCTTATCAACAAGCGAGAGCATTCAATACCATTGTGAACATACACATCCAAGCTCCTGTCAAGGATCGTTATCAGTCCTCGTGGTGTCACATTGGTCTTGAATACACGTTGCATCACACGTGCGACCTAACACAAGTTGGTACAACTACGTTGGAAAAATGTGACATTTGACTAAACCTTCGTATGTGTCCGTCGTTGATGTGTTCTGTCAAATGTTCATCGTGAACAGTGGGGAATAAATCATATTTACACACCAAGGAGAAAAGGAACACACATTGATGTCTTCAATTTGTTCTTCTTGAGATTCGTCCACGTACAACAAGCACGTAAACAATATGTCATGTGGATTCACTGTTTCGATGTCCGACACGCGTTGCTCTTCGACGATTATTTATCCATCTGTTTTCAAACGTCGATTGGAATCGTATTCCAACATTTCTGTCACTTGATATCCTTGACTTTCTAAAAACTGGCGTCATTAGTATGATTGGTCGTACAACTCTTCCCTGACGGACTCTAGCATATAATTGTTCAAATCTCGTTGAGTGAAATAAGTAGGTCATTCATGAAATAAACATCTCTGAAATTTGAATACAACCATTGGGTTTTATACTTCCCAATCAGAAGATCCTGTATTTGGTTTTCCGCCGCCATATCTAGCATGTATCTATTTGTCTTGACGTTCACACAATTAATGTTACCAACGCAAGGCATTGCCTATATACCGAAGACGGACGTCTTGAATGGATTGAGTGGTATAATGACTAGTTTGTTCTCGGGCATGAACTTATTTCGGTACGCTAATTTATGCGCTTTGTCAATTCCTGAAACTTTCTTCAAGTGATCAATACTTCATTTATTCGTAAATAATTTATGACATTTTCCACAGCACATTCCTCATCAAATTGACAATATTTCAACAAAATATTTCTCTAAAATGGAAAGGGTTTTGAAGAATTACTTTGCTACTAACCTATTTTACTTGGTTTTATGAAATCGCTCTCTAACAAATACTGAATCTCTTTTTCTCAAACTTTCCTTTTGGAGCGGTTTCATCCTGAACGGATTCTGTTTCACTGGCGCGGAAGTTACAATTTCAAAATCATAGAAGATTGTATTTCTCCTGTTGGAACATCTGAAAACAATGGTGCATATTAAAATAATAGCTTTTTTAAATGACTCGTATTTTAGCTGCAGAAGTGAAAGTTATTACTTCAGATTATTCAATATTTCTGACTCCCGAAAATAGATTACTCAAAAGTTACTACAGTCTGATTGCATTCGATCACTTAAATCCTCACAATGTGGGCCAGATATAACAAAATTCCCCACATGACCAGCAACATTATCTCTATCAACATGCTCCTTTAACGTGTTTATAAGCCAAAGTTGTTTCTGTTTTCGCCTTTCAAGAGTGTTAATGATATAGTTTCAGTTACTTTCTTTTCAACTTTATACGGAACATAGTACCAATCCTGAAGCGAATTTGAGGTCGAGAAAGTGGGCAAGAACTCCATCATCAGGTAGAAACTCTTCTCCTTTTCATATCTTTCATACCATAATTAATTTGTCTTTGGTAAGGGACCGACACTTCTACCATCATTCTATTAAATGGTTTGTCCAATGCAGCAATAGGTTGCATATGAGACTTGGGAATCGTCTGATTGGGCTTTCCTACAATTGTAGCAATCTTAGTTTGGAATTGCTCTGTCTATATATTGTTGCCTATTTTTCAGTCTGTAGCTATGACAAATAACCAATCATTTCTACTGATAATAGGTGCAGGTAGGATGAGATAAGGATTCCTGATCAGTCTTACTAGACATTTGATTCCTAAATGTACTGCCAAATTGAGATTTGAAAGTACTCACATTATGATCATAAGGGTTTGTTTTACCAACACATTCTGAGTGGAAGACCTATTGGCAAACGAAACTTAGTGAGTGAAGGAAACATCGTCACCTGAACGAGAACCGTTTAGTAATGTTTCGATCTTTTGCATATCACATTACGACATGACTTCGCAATATACGCAGTTCCATGACTCTTCAACTAATATGACTTTTCTGAGGATATTGTAGTCTTTATGGACCGTTTTGGTTGAGCACTACCTACAAATAAATGCTCGTTTCCTCTATCCATCGATCTATTGATTTTATAGTTTATATTTTCTAAACGTTTTCGATATGCCTCAAGTAATAATAATAAGAAGAAGAATAAGAATAATGAAGACTTTGTAAAGGGCCTAATCGTTATATGCTCTAATCGCTTTACAACATTATACAACACCTAGAACATAAAAACATATATAATTATATCATTGCAAAAAACAAACACCATGACATTAGAAAACATAAATGACATGATGAAAAAAATTTAAGGTAGGGAACATTATTATGTCTTTAAGATTGTTCTAGCAGTCGAAATAAGTGAGTTTTAAGAGCACACTTAAATGGGATTTCTGTGTCTTTGTATCCAAGTTCAGTGGACAATTCATTCCACGTTGCTAGGCCATGGTATGCAAACGAAAGTTGTCCATATGACTTCGTTTTCGTGGTGGAAATAATGAATATACGATTGTCACAAGAGGAGCGTAAGTATCTTGCTCGTGAGTACACATGGGTGAGATCGGATAGGTATGTTGGACTGGAGTCCGTTAGTGAAACCTAGCAAAGTGAATAAATGTTGTGTTTGATTCTGGATCGAATGGATAGTCATTGTAGGGTACAGAGCAGTTGGAGGTGTGCTCTGATCTTTGTACTCTAAGTATGATCCGAGCAGCTGTGTTTTGAACTTTTTGAAGTTTCTGGAGTAGATATTGAGATGAACCAGATATAATTGAGTTACAATAGTCCAGTCTTGAAAGTACTAATGAACATACAAGTGTTTTAGTGGAATCAACTGAAAGATCAATGAAAATAAAAGTACCAACACATTCCCCTTCAAGATACGTTATATGATTACATCATAATCAACACTTCATTGTACTGACAGTGAAGTGCAGACTTCATGAACTACGCCAAGAAGTACACGCTGTATCAAAAGATAATAATTCTCTCATGGCCATTTCAAATTTTCAAAATTTTTCTTCAAAATGAGGAAAGTATTGATCAACTTTTTCTTTAAAATGGATACTAACATAATATGTCTAGCAACAACGAAACTTGAACTTGTCTGTAATGGTGGAGAGTCTTTCCACTTTCTACCTTTAAATCCTTTGCGTAGAATTGCATTTCTCGTTCTCCCCTTTGTATCTGTATTTCATTCGCTTCTTTTCTTTCTTGGATTTGCATTTATCTGTCTCCTCACTCGTTCTATTTTTTATCTTTTATTGTTCCGAATTCGTATTTCCAACATTTCGTTTGAATCTCCATCTTTCGTAACTCTACTTTCATAGAGCGTAGAGTTACAGCTGAATTCTAACTTACTTCCAAAGAAATTCCAAAATTGAATGTGCTGATATGCCTGTAGTCCTAATATGCTAACGCGTCGATAATCTTTTCAAGCATAGCAATAATTAATATATTCCAAACTAGCCTTCAATATATTCACTATAATTCCAAACTAATAATTTAGTGCAAGACATATTAATGAGCATTTAGAAATTCCAATGAAAAATTGACATTAACTAATCCACCCAAATTAAAACCTGATGACACTCTAAGGCTAATTGCATTTTGGATGTTCAGGTAGGAAAGGCTGGTTGTGAAGTAAACAACATCAATTTAAAAAGCTAAGACAATAATAGAGACAGTGTGAGGTCGTTTTCCTTTCTAAAACAATCTAAGTTGTCAAGAATGTCAGCAATTTCCAAGTTGAAAATCAATTTTCTTCCACTTAGATTTAAGTAACCATTATTGTGTCAATTAACAATATCCAGAATGTTTAATATATATACTCATAGAGAAATATTAACTATGAATTATGATGTTTACAAAATAAATAATAATAATAATGAGGACTTTGTATAGCGCCTAATCTTTAGAAGCTCTAAGCGCTTTAGAACATTAGACAACACCTATAAGATAAAAAAACATATAATGATATTACAAAAACAAACACCATGAAATTAGAAAACATAAAAAAAACATGCTGAGAATATTTAAGGTAGGAAACATTATTAGGTCTTTAAGTTTGTTCTTGCAGTCGAAATAAGTGAGTTTTGAGAGCCCTCTTGAATGTGATCACTATGTCTTTGTGTATAAGTTCAGTAGGCAATTCATTCCACGTTGCTGGGCCCTGGTATGCAAAAGAATATTGTCCATATGACATTGTTTACATAGTGGGAATAATGAGTATACGATTGTCAGAAGAGGAGCGTAAGTATCTTGCTGTTGTGTACACATGGGTAAGGTCGAGTAGGTATGTTGGACTTGAGTCCGACAGTGAAACGTAGTACAGAGAAAATATTTTGTGTTTGATTCTGGATTGAATGGATAGCCAGTGTAGGGTACAGAGCAGCGGGGAGGTGTGCTCTGATCGTGGTACTCTAAGTATGATCCGAGCGGCTGTGTTTTGAACTTTTTGAAGTTTCAGGAGTAGATATTGAGATGAACCAGACAGAATTGAGTTACAATAGTCCAGTCTTGAAAGTACTAATGAACACACAAGTGTTTTAGTGGCACCAACTGAAAGATATTTGCGAATGGAGCTGATGCGTCTCAGCTCAAGATATGCAGCCTTGCATATGTTCATAACATGTTGGAGCAATATAAGAGTACTGTCCAGAGTAACACCTAGGTTACTGATTGTGTGAATTTAATGTTGGTGTTGCTGATATTTATTGTTTGATGCAAAGGATGTGAATGAGAATGCCTTTGTGTTGTCATCAGAATCGCCTCAGTTTTATCATCATTCATCTGCAGCTTGTTACATGCCATCCATGATTTCAAATCAGGAATGCACCTCTCTACACTTTGGATGGTAGCATCAACTTCAGCTGGGTGGCTAGATTTGTATATTTGGGTGTCATCAGCGTACAATTGGTGAGACACTGGATGATGATCTATGACACATGAGAGCGACTGAGTGTACAGAATGAAGAGAACAGGTCCAAGAACAGACCCCTGTGGAACACCACAACATAGATCAACTGGGCTGGAGTGTATTCCATTTGCAGATACAATTTGTGTCCTGTTGACTAAGTAGGACTTGAACCACAGTAAGGCTGTATAATGAATGCCAAATACATGCTCTAGACGGTGAAGTAATATTTCATGGTCTATTTGTTAAATGCTGCAGACAAATCAAGGAGGGTGAGGACTGTAATCTTTCTGCTATCTAACGCAGACAGAATGTCATTAACTGCCTTTAGAAGAGTAGTTTCAGTACTGTGGCAAGTACGATATGCAGATTGTACATTGTTAAAAAGACTGTTTAAATTTAGATGAGATACAAGCTGGGATAGAACAACCTTTTTTAAGATTTTTGATATGAATATGAGATTAGAAACTGGGCGGTAGTTCTTTAAATCGTTATGGTCCTGTGTTAGTTTCTTCAGCAGAGGCTTTACAATGGCAGTTTTGAAAAATGATGGGAATTCCCCGGACGAGAGAGAGGTATTAATAGCGTAAGTTAGTGAAGGCAATACTGGATCTAAGCACTCGACCAGCAGTGATGTTGGAATTGGATCAAGTTCACATGACTTTGGTGCACTCTTCATCACGATTGTACGTACGAAATCCATAGAGACAAGTTCAAATGCTGCTGATGGTTGCCGCTCAAATTCTGTATCCCAACTGTATGGTGACGACGAGTCAATTGAAAGTGTCGTGTCAAGTTTATCTCTAATGGTTTGTACTTTGTCAAGGCAGAAAATTGCAAACATGTCAGAAAGGTCGACTGGAGAGAAGGTAGTTGGAAGTGGTGTAGATTTGTTCCTTGACATTAGCTTGTTGGTAATCTCGAAGAGCTCTTTGCAGCTGGAACTTTCCATGACCTTACTAGTGTAGTCGGCTGATTTCGCTGCATGGACTATATTTGTGACATTATTCTTAGAGGCTTCATAGATTTGCTTATGAATAGTGAGTCTGGTGGAAAGCCATGCCTCTAAGCTTTACGGCGGTTTCTTTTAGCAGGGCAAAGCTGGTCCCTAACACTGCCGTACCATGGAGAACACATTTTAATTGATACTCTGCACTTGTACTGGGGCATGTTAGTCAAGCAATGAACGCAGGCAGTTATCGAGTTGTTCTGCGGTAGGAGTTAAGCAAGTTATTAAGTTAGCTTGGATGTCGTGCATTAGTTTGGTTCTATTTATCATACGGAGGTTTCTCTAAGTAGCAGATATAGGTGGAGGGTTAGGGACTGATACGTCAAGATGGCATATAATGCAAAGGTGATCTGATGCAAGGTCATGGGATACCAAGGAAGACCGTAGAATGTTATCATCACATCTATGAAGAATCCAGTCTAAAATGTGACCGTGTTTATGGGTGGGTTGGTTAACTGATTGTTTCAGGTTAAAAACATTAATGGAACCTATGAGTTTTGATGTATTTGGGTTTCTGGGAGAGTCAAAGTGAAAGTTGAAATCTCCAAGAATAACCAGTTGCAACCGATCGAAATTCCATAGTCCAGGAGATTCGGAAACTGCTCCAAAAAGAGAGAGTCAGCCAGCTTGTTTTTTCTACTAGGAGGAGGGCGGTAAAGACAGAAAAAAAAAATTGACTGAACTTTGCTCCAGTGTCAGTGTAGTTTGGAATAGTTCAAACGATGTGTTTTCGAAATTGAATGTTGTGGTGTGGTTAAGACGTTTTATCATGGTGTTCTTTGTGATGACAGCAATTCCACCTCCGCGAGAATTACGGTGGAATGACTTGATGGAGTAACCAGTGGGTGTTAGATCCGCCACTTAGGCTCATCACCTGATGTGTTTAGCCATGTTTCTGTCTGGATGAATAGGTCAATATTGTTGTCGTTGATAAAATTAACTAACTCTGTGCGCTTTTCCGGTGGTCCTACTGACTGGGCATTGAATAATGCAACACGCAGAGGTATCTCCTGGATAGTTGACACAAAGGTTGACGAATTAATAGGGATTTGATTCAGGTTATCTAAATTGACGGTCGATTTTGTTTTAATTGTTGAGCCGAAATAAGGGAGATAACTGGAATTCTTCTTCCTGTTCTACGCCGGCCAGCTTTGAAACAATATTTTCTTATTTCGCTTCTGTTTACATTTTGGTAATGATGAATGTAGTCCCAGTTCGTTTAGTCTAGAGCACAATATAGTGTGGAGAGCCAAAGAGTGATCATTAAAACAATTAATGAGGGTCCATCGTAGCATAAACGGGTTGACTGGCGAGTATCACGTGATGGCGCTTTGTTCCAAAACAGTGGAGCAAGACAGCTGATAAATAGTCTAATTGCTCTTATTTCCAAAATAAGGAGATGAAGAAACACATACGAATTTAACAGCCAATACATAATGAACACAATAACGTAGATGAAAACAGGCAACAAGCACAAATATCATGAACACGGCAATGAAAAAACGGTACAGCTGCTTCAAGCCGGTTAAGCGATAGCGGCCATCTTGTTTCATAGAGATGTCCCTAGATAGGTAGACCATTACCTTAAACTTGGACAAAGGTCACTTACGAAATACAGTCATACATGACATATAATAACTGATAAAAGCCACACTAAAAAACAATAATGTGTAATTAGAGGCGTATGTGTGTGCAAAGTTATATATCCATGATTTTCTGTACAAGATTACTTTGTAATAGTAATATTATCCAGATTTAGCTTTGATAACAATTTATCTTGATATCCTATCTAACAGTACAACATTTTGATTTGGCTAGCATAGATTCAATGGGGATTTTTCCTATTTCATTTGAGGATATAATAGTTGATCCAATGTAAATTTGATAATGTTTATTGCAATTTTCCAAATTGTTCAGGGCATATTATTGTTGTTACTATTATTAGTATTAATATTAGTAGTAGCAGTAGCAGTAGTAGTAGTAGCAGCATCAGTAGTCAAATATGCGGCCCAAATCTTGTCGATGATCGTACATGCATGGTTTCTACTTGATTTGCTTTCTATGTTGATTAGCATTTTACTTACAACATTCTCAGAGCTCAGAAAATTGGTTCAGGAAATATATTACTTAATCACTTATTCTCACATGGTTCCATATGTAATTCTAGGTTGAAAATCCAGATTTAAACTCTGTTGATGTTTTCACCGATGTCAGCACCTCGGAATTTTAAGGTGCGTCTAATCACAATTCTGCATTCCCAATTTGATAAGAGTTCCAGTTGAATGGATACACATCTTTTGGAGAGCATAAAAGATGTTACATAATAAAAAACATTGTTTAGTCTTTTCGTCTCAACGGTCTAAAACAAAATGACAGAAAGAAGTGAAAACAACACGTTTTGTGAACCTTAACGAACAATGTATTTCTCTACATATTAAAATCATGTCGCTCGCAGTATATATCCAAATTAATAGTAAACTGTTCAATACAAGTCCAAAAGAATAAATTCTTCCGAATGAATTCCCGGTCCTTGAATACGTCGATGTGCCTACAGTCTTGATGTATGACATGGAATTGTCCAGAATTTCTTTTAATAAATTCTTAATAGTCCCAGAACAATATCATGCTCACACAGTAGTATGAGCACTATTTAAATCAAATGAATAATTCGAATAAATGTTTCCTAAAGAATTAGGTCTAAACTCAGTATAAATATAGATGCATGCTGGTATTAAAACAAGAACAAAGGATATGAGAATGAGCTAATTGATCATCGTTCGTCCTTATATAAACCCATTCTGCTCTAGATCGTAATAATTCCCTCCTACTTCATTCATGTCGTAATATTTCCACCGTGACTGATTTCACAGTATTCAACTTCGACAGGGAATCAACCCGACTGAAACAGCCAATGGGAAGTTACTCCAAACTTGTACACATGATCATTATGACGATTAATTTTAAAACTTGTAAGCATCTATATATAGCTCATATGTAATATACACTGATCCAACACACGTAAAGGACACAACACCTTCCTGTTTAATTTTATTATTATATTCTGAAAAATATCTATGATTAATATGTAAACAAAGGCGTTTGTTCCACCAATCTTTCGCTTTAGTTATGAGGGGAGTTGTGTCTTATGAATACCACAAAAATATATCCAAAATAAAGCATTGCAGAACTTTTATAAATGTGACCTCCAATAAGGACTCTTTATGTACCTAATATCAATGTTGCATCCCTTTCGTTTTCATGTTTCATGTTGTTGATTAAAGTAAGGGGGTTTTGATCATTGAATACAATAATTGGAGGAACTAAATTGTCATTCGCCTTAAAGTCTTGCAAATCAAAGTAAATTTTAAAGACATGAACTCCTTGATAGTGAGACAATTTTTTCGGTGCTTTTTAATATTTCGAGAATTAGCACAATGGATGATCCGCGCCAATTTTTTTATGCTTGCATCAATACACCACAAACCTTTACATCACTTGAAATCTGGTGGAGCAGACAGAAATGGTACACTCTTAAGTATTTCCTTTACTTTATCAACAGCCTCCTGACAGTTGTCAAACAAAACAAACCGTGGTTTCCGTACTCAACAAATTGGTCGGAGTTTCAGCAATAATGTAAACATTTTAGAGAGGATCTTTAATAATACCCATCCATACCCAACAATCGCATCAGTTGCTCTTTACCAATATGTCATGACAATTCAGACATGGCCTTAAACTCTTCAGGTTTACCTTGACATTGTTCCACAATATGTCCAAAACACGTAACGCAAGCACGGCAATATTCACGCTAATTTTAATAAATTGTTAAATGTGCATCACCCAGTCGACCAATGTATTCCTGAATGGATTCCAAGTGATGTTTTACTTCACCGTCGCCAGAATGTTTTTGGTATTCATGATACAGCCTTACTGTGGTTCAAGTCCTACTTGGTCAACAGGACACAAATTATTTCTGGAAATGGAATACACTCCAGCCCACTTAATATATGTTGTGGTGTTCCACAAGGGTCTGTTCTTGGACTTGTTCTCTTCATTCTGTACACTCAGTGTAGAGACGTCCATTCCTGATTTGAAATCATGGATGGCATGTAACAAGCTGCAGATGAATGATGCTAAACCTGAGGCCATTCTGATCACAACACCAAGACTTGCTCATTCACATCCTTTACCTCAAACAATAAATATCAGCAACACCAAAATCAAATTCACATAATCAGTACGAAACCTGGGTGTTACTCTGGACAGTACTCTCACATTGCACAAACATGTCATGAATATATGCAAGGCTGCATATCTTGAGCTGATATCTTTCAGTTGATGCCACTAAAACACTTCTGTGTTCATTAGTACTTTGAAGACTGGATTATTGTAACTCAAGTATGTCTGGTTCATCTCCGTATATCCAGAAACTTCAAAAAGTTCAAAACACAGCTGCTCGGATCATACTTAGGGTACCACGATCAGAGCACACCTCCCCACTGATCTGTACCCTACACTTGCTATCCATTCAATCCAGAATCAAACACAAAATTTGTTCTCTGTGCTAGGTTTCACTGTCGGACTCTATTCCAACATACCTATCAGACATCACCCATGTGTACACAACAGCAAGGTACTTAAGCTCATCTTCAGAGAATCGTATACTCATTATTCCCAGTATGAAAACAAAGTCATATGGACAGCGTTCTTTTGCATACCAGGGCCCAGCAACGTGGAATGAATTGCCTACTGAACTTATACACAAAGACACAGTGATCACATTCAAGAGGGCTCTCAAAACCCACTTATTTCGACTGCAAGAACAAACGTAAAGACCTAATAATGTTTCCTACCTTAAATATTCTCAGCATGGTTTTTAATGTTTTCTAATTTCATGGTGTTTGTTTTTGTAATCATATCATTATATGTTTTTTTATCTTGTAGATTTGTCTTATGTTGTAAAGCGCTTAGAGCTTCTAAAGATTAGGCGCTATACAAAGTCCTCATTATTATTATTTTTATTATTATTATTCTTATTATTATGATTATTATTATTATTATTATTATTATGATGATGATGATGATGATGATGATGTTTTTGGTGATGACGGCATAGTGTATAAATCAATGGCCATTTATACCAGATATTATCATGTCCATTGTCATACCGAATGGCATAAATTGATAAAGTCCACCTGCAGTTGCAAATGTCGAAATTTCTTTGGCTCCTTTCGTGAGCGAGATTTGCCAGAATCCTTTCAAAGCTTTGACTTTACTGACCTATTTTGCATTTCCAATTCTCTCAATACAGGCATCAAACCTTGACACTAGAAATTAATCTGTTTGGTGACAATGTTAACATATCAATAGTATGTGCACTTACGGGAAGTATTATCGGTTTTCAGCACTAGAATACACGGCAAACTCCAATTTCTTTTACTTGGTTTAATAAAATCCTTTCGAACAAATATTCAATTTCCTTTGTCAACTTTTTCTCTTTGAGAGGGTTCATCCTGTAAATCTGTTGTTTCATAGGTTTAGAATGTATAATTTTAAAAACATGTTATATTGTGTTTGTTCGGGTTTTAACAACTGGAAACAAGTGCACGTATTCACATAACAGCATTCACCCTTCTCTCAGGCTATATAGGTGCGACAATGTCTGGTCCAGAATCTCTGATATTACCTAATTTCGAATACCAAATAAATCGATATCACTACGGACCGGTTGCATGCCATATTTTAAATCTTCGCTTTGTCGAGCAGGTACATCTAAATCGATTCAATGATTAAAAGGGCTATCTATATCAGCATAATTCCGCTAAGATATTTATACGGCATACTTGTGATGGGCAAGAGGGTCGTAACTCTATAACCAGGCTGAAAGCTTCCTTTCCTTTGCATTTCTGTCTTATCTTAACCTTATTGTTATTTGATGAGAAGATTTATTACTTCTTGCTACTTTGAGCAGTCTGAACGACTTGGAGATACCAGTTTGATAGCTCACTGAACACTCGTCATCAGCGAGTAGATGAACTGATCTCCATTTTCTCGTGAGGATCATATTTGTCACACAGTTAAGAACATGTGCTTTTGTAACTTCAGCTTCACTAATAACCCTCTGAAACAAATAGCAGTTCTCATGATCGTGTTCCTGTTCTACAACAAGTGCATTTCGTCATCCTAATTATAATTGCATGATGAGTAGTAAAAGGAGGATTGCTATCGTCAGTTCCTCTAAATATGGGTTGTCTAAGGTTGTCATAATCTGTATCAGCCTTCTTTAGATGCATACCACCTATCAAATGCTTGCTCTTATCCCTTAGTAACTTGGTTTGGCTATTTTCTATTTTTTAATGTATTACCCTCTATCGATATTACTCAGGTACCAATTCATAACCTTTCAAAATACATGCCTTAACTACATCATAATCAGCACTTTAATTGACCAACATGCGAAGTGTGGACTTCATGATCTTTGCCAATATGTACATTCCGTAATTAAAACATCCACCTTCATGATCTTTGCCAATATGTACATTCCGTAATTAAAACATCCAATGACTTATTTTCATTTTAAATGGTCATTTTTCTTTCTAAGTAGGAACATACTGATCTACTTCCTTCTCTTTAAAAGGAAGTACTAAACTAATATTTTTTTAGAAACATTGAAATCTAAACATTGGCGAGGACAGTGATTTCACATTTACAATTATGTTACGTTTAATTGAATTTCCATTTCTTTTTGCATTTGATCTTTTGAACTTGCAGATCCACCATTTCGTTTTTAAGTGTTAGCATTCTTACCTCTGATTCTTAATTTCAATTCTTTAAACTTTATTTCAGATCCAAATAATTCAGTCCATATCCCTTATATCAAATATTTTATATTCTTTTTTAAAAACTCTGTTTTTACGTTCGAAATAAAATAGTGGATGACAATCTTCAGCAACTGGTCTATATTTAAAGACTCTAACCCTCCCTATGTCAGTTAAACATCTCGCCCCTCTAGATGGCATTGTAAACGCTTCTTAGTTTCACTGTGTGAATTCAAACTGCCAGTAACTATGAAAATTCCGAACAAAATGCATTTCAATTTTAAACGAATTTCAGTTACTCTGAAATATTTATCAAACTATTATCGCGGATGAGCCCCCAGTTTCTTTTACGTTTCTAGTCTTAAGCTAAGTAAAAGAAAGACGTAAAACCAACAAGTTTTGTAAAACTTAATAAATAATTATTTTTTATGTTATAAGTAAACATGTAAGACAAATATGCAGCATTATGAATTAAAACTAAAATAATAATACAATATTCTACACAAGCCAAATAATCGAGTGATCCAATTAATTCCAGGTCCTCAAATGTGCCTGTGTGCCAACAATCTTGATGCATCCCAATGGCTTTATCGAAAACGCCTTTGAATATTTTCATAATAATTCTATAACAATATTTTCGTTCAAACAGTAATATGGGCACTTTGTAAATGTAATGAATAATATAAAAACTGTTACCTCTCACAATTATATTTATTCGGAACATTAAGCATAACTGCTGACTGATACTAAGGCACGAACATAGGAAACAGCAATGAACTATTTGATCAATTCGCTTCCTCAATATCGCAATACTTTCTATGTGACTGATGTCATAAAAGCCCACGTCGACAAAGAAACCACCTGACTGGGCCAGCCAATAGGAAGTCACACCAAGCTTTCACACAGGTTAATTAGAAATAATTATACAATTTAAAACACCTATTTATAGCTCATATGCAAGTTAGAGAGTCTTATATACTGTATATTTAATTTGCTTTGTTTGTTTTGGTAATGTTTTTTAATTCATTCCATGCTATGGATAATTTTATTTTGTACATGATTTTGTGGAAAATCATGTTCATTGTGTTCCTGACCAGAGACACTGACGATGTTCTTGTTTTGGTAAACAAATCAGACATAACTAATATTTTGTCTATGAATGTGGGATAAATACCAGGATCAATATCTTCATCTGAGTAAAGGTATTATTTATAACTTTTTACTAACAGAGTCTCCTAGAATAGAATCTTCCATTACGTAGAAGTATTTGTAGATGCTAATTTTGACTAGGTCATATAAAGAGTTTTATCATCTTGTTGCTAGAAAATATATATTTATTCCTATGATAATCTCTGAAGCCGAAATCGGTCTTATTCTTGCGTCCAGCTTTTAATTTGGGTTAGAATTATTTATCCAAAATATTATTTCCTGGATTTACAAAGTACTCAATAATATTTATGCATATCAACACCTTCAGCGCTGGACCTTATTTCAAACATCATCGGAATTTAATTAAACCTTTATTCACTAGGACTGATGATAAACATTTAGAACCATTTGAGATTTAATTCTCATTACTATAAGTTCCTACATTTTGATATTTGTATTCTAGAGAAATAAATTATTTGCTGAAATTTACAAAACGTACTGGTTGTCGCTCTTTTCTATTACTTAGCTTAAGACCGTAATAAGTGATGCACCAAACGTAAAAGAGACAATATAGATATACATAAAACAGTAAATGGACCACTGAATCACCTTGTTCATATTTCCAAAATCCTACAGTATCCACCCTACACAAAATAAATAATGTCATGTCCACGATGACCCATCACATCACAATTTTCGTGATGAACATCTAAAGACAATATTGCCGTATTTTTTCTTAAACTCATAGACCTCCCTAATTCTACTTACGATGTTGGTTTTACAACAAATAAACAATAAAACCATAGTTAGTTTTGTTTCAAAATGAATAGAATGTAGTGGACGAAAGATGAAGAAATTACAATGATATTTTCAATGTTCTATTATGCATCGTTGTTACGTTCATTTATTCATTGATTGTGAATGTAAAGATTTCCAAAACTTCTTTACTTGATAGGCAGCGCACAAAACCGGTTAAATTAAAGAACAAATGAATATGCTTCAGATTTGTAACGATCGCAAGCGATGTAAGACATGATCACATACGACCTAGTATGAGCAGAATACTTAGGCAAATAAACAACAAATAATTACCTGTTTGCCATGCATTAATTACCGGTTTACCATGCATTAATTACCTGTTTGCCGTGCATTAATTACCTGTTTACCATGCATTAATTACCTGTTTATCATGCATTAATTACCTGTTTGCCATGCATTAATTACATGTTTACCATGCATTAATTACCTGTTTGCCATGCATTAATTACCTGTTTGTCATGCATTAATTACCTGTTTACCATGCATTAATTACCTGTTTACCATGCATTAATTACCTGTTTACCATGCATTCTTAAATTTAGATTTTACGGTTACTTACAAGATAAATTGTTGTTTAAGATATCAATCTATTTAACAGAGAAAACGGATATTGACGATATTTTAAAACTCATTATTCCGAATTCATTGTTTGCGTTTAGAAATGAGTATCTAATAGTACAAGGAATACTGCCATACAGCCTATCTAGGCAAAAAAACGAGAATAAAGGGTCGACCGCTATAAACGTGTTCGAAGATATTGCACAACAGCATATACAATCTATGAATGGACACAACATAGCGTGCCAATTCCTTCATGTTGGATGGATAGAGCAGCTGCTAGTCTAGGAGTTAAAAAATAACGAAAAGAATAATTTTGTCTTTTTGTTTTTTTAAATGGCTCTAGACTTTGTTACTGAAACTTAAAAACAAATGTTGATTTACATTACAAATTTAAAACACTGTCAGATTGAACCTTCTACTAGATATAATTTAATGATAATTTGAATGTTAACTGTTTTCTTGTATCTACGCAGTCGGAAATTGGAGAAGGTCAACCTTAAAATGATACATATTGTTTGAATACAGTTGCTTATAATATTTCAAATAACGTAAAACTAACTGTTCTATTATATCAACGATACTAAAACTTGTTAAATAAAAATACACGTTCTAATCTGCAATAATTCCTGCAGAAACAGTAATGTAAAGTTATTAAAACATAACCGTTCTTCTTTTATAGTTGTTTGTCGTGTCTATGTTTTGTATTTACATTTTTAAAAGACTCATTAAAGTGTCGAACGCGTTCATGCTAGTAAGATACTAGTTTCGCACAGTTCGTTGTCAGTTTATTGAGTGTATTATTATCTTCATATCCCAATATGTCGGGAAATTGTGTTTTCGGAAAGCTCAACTTTTCCAAAGGCATGTTCAATTTTTGAACCAGCGTACACTTGGCAAGCTGAAGTGTATTGCATGTACATAAGTGTGTGTGTGTGTGTGTGTGTGTGTGTGTGTGTGTGTGTTGACCTTAGACACATCAGAATGCGAACGAATTAGAAATGGTAAATTCATTCAAATTTCATCTAGAATGTTCTTACCCTAAAAAGCTATGTCACGATCTTTTCTAGCACTTACAATCATGAACAAAGGTTAGCTAATATAAACATGTTTCTTTTTCTAGAAATGACCATTACCTTCAACTATAATCTTAAATTATAAAAAATTAATGCAAGAAAACCATGTCGATATGCCAAATAATATTTAAGGTAATTGGTAATGTCCATTACACGTGTTATTTTGTAAACCTTATATATCTTCCAGTTAAGCGATTGTGATCTGTTACTTTATGATTAGTAAGCGTGGTATGGCCATTATTTTTCCCTTAAGTTTCTTAGGGTAGTCTCGTTTTCACAAATACAACACGTTTTTGCGAAATTTTCAATAAATTCAGATTTGCTAGCAAATATTCTCTCTGTTATGTTGCTTATTTTACTGCGCAATCATTTGCTTCCTGGTAGGTATTAACTGAGAAAAGAATAACGACACCACTAATTACAAAAGTTATTTTCTCGTGTCTGTTGCTTGCTTCATATAAAATTGAAATCCATATTGTATTCAATTATGATAATGGTAGCCATCAAACTGTCATTAACGGTGATTCAATAGATATATCAACGATTGTTTGTACTGCAGGTCTTATAGGACTTATTTTCAATAACGATTGTCAAAGTTATACCTTATACTGATGATCTTTGCGTATATATAAGGAGTATCACCAAAGCGGTTTAGACTGTGATAGTTTTGATAGATCAACTCCTTCCATACCAGTGATTGTACTACTTTTACCGGAACTTTCGGGCACTAAATGATAAAAATAGAATCATGCCAATAACATGCCAATCCAACTGGAATTACATCACAATTAATACTTCCAGTTCAGTACCCACGAATGTAGTTCTAGTCTATTTTTAGAACATTTTTTCCTCTCTGATTTTGGTGGTGATAGAAGAGTTTTATTTATGCATTTTTGGTAGGGATTCAAAGGTAACTGTTTATTCTTGATCATATGAGCTCAGGGTGTTGTTGTCTGTATGTATTTTGGCGACAGTGCACAGTGAGTAATAAGGCCTTGGTGATGATCCGGAAGTGAAATATGTGTTCTGTTTGCATGCTGTTATGTTGACAGTCAATCATCTAAAAAAGAAGCAGGTCAACCTTTGACAAGAACTTCACCGTGAAGTCATCTTTGAAGGTAATTTAGATTAACATATGATTTGCATTGATTGTCACACAGTGGAAAGGTCAGTACTGAGAAACAAATGTAGAGAACATATAGTAAACTTAATTGTGTACTATGTCCAACTATAACAATTCTCCGCCACTTGTGCTACTGGGAATTTAGGCTCAGTTGTTGTTCTGTTGCTAAGGTGGCAAACGGTGTATTGTAGTTTACTTTATTGATTAAAATATCCACATCATACTGGTGTGCTTAATATTGGGTTGCAAACAATCTTTACTTTGGTTAATTTGTAGAACATAAAAATGCATAGCTTACAAACTGGGTTAATCGTATGAAAACTTGTATTAGTTCACGTGAGAAACCGGTTACTATTCATAGCTCCAGCGACAATTCCGATACATGAGACCTTTTCTCATAAGGTTGTACCTGGTAGCCGAAGTACACCGCCTGTTGGTACTTTGCGAGTTGTCCATGTACTCACAGACCTTTGCCCAATTTAAAAATCCGTTCCCGAGACGATATACGGCGTACAGTTGCTGTTTTTAAAGCCACCCCGGATACTCTATGTACTGTACCTAACACAAGGCGACGAATGGAAGTATTCCACCTGTTTCGCTTTTTTAGTTGCATTTGTGTCACCGCAAACTTGTATAATTTTAATGTCACTAATGTGTTATTTTATTTGACAGCGTTAAGCTGATTAAGTTGTACTTATGTCCAATAAAAGCAGTTATTTCCAGTTTAGAATGTCAGGAAAAAACATCAATGTGATAACACAATAATATTTTATTGCGCTTCTTATATTTGAAGCTGCTTTAGGCTACTTCTATTCCTAATAACTTAGTGATCGGACATTATTTTTAATTACCCAGGTTAATTAAAATAACTACAATTAAAGGTTTCCACGCAGCGTCTATGACTCTGATTCAAACATCATCTTATCAGAGTGAATCAAAGCAATGTAACTGTACCTATCGTTAAGAGCGTCGGGAAGGGGCCCATTGACACCAGCTTGAAAGTGGACGTTACGGTATTCCAACCAAGCAGTAAATCAGGTAAGACGCAGCAAAAGCATACGAGAAAATCTGTTGATTCGTGTCATCTTTTTAATCTCATCACATGAACAATAACAGGTTGTAATAGGCACCTGCAACACGCTGTTACCCAAGTCAAGAATAATTTTGACTTCAAATAACAATTACTTAATGGCCCGTCTACCATGCGCCCTAGCTACATTTCGGAACGCTATGAATACATGGTTTGGTGCGTTAATACCTGGTTGGGTAGTAATTTGCCATAATAACTCCTGAGCAATATTTTTCTACTAGTTGGCGATGAGCATGCGAAATGACAGCGGTGATGTGCCTCATGAACTCATAAACGCTGACAAACGTGTGTCTGCCGCTATAGTAGTGATTATTGTATTCATTGATAATGCTAGCTACAACACAAGTTTTTCAGCAGCAACACTATGTCGACAAATTGCATCATTGTTTTCAATGTAACATGCGCGTATGCTTACTTTCGACGATGGCATTTAAGATCATTTCTGCGAAAACAGAATATATCACTGAGAGGAATCGCGCACGAAAACCTTAATGGGCCTACATGAATTTGTAAACTACGCTATGTATATTGATGTTGTAATTTTGGTTTGTTGTGATTGTCACGTCATCTGTGCCTTGTGTCTGCAAGTAGCTTGGCCTGCATTATTTTGATGGCGTCTTATTGTATATAGTTTATTATAGATACGTGATTTGTTGAATCGTTGCGAAACATACATCAAAGACAGGCGGGCAAGTTTCTCATAATCGTCTCTGTCTGGCGCGTTAGAGAATTGCTGTGGCAGTATCAACATTGCTCAGATATCTTTCGATTTTTTGCGTCAATACAAAATGTGCGCTGTTAATAATGCCATAATGCGGTTGTTGACAAATCCAACATGCGGATCAGTGGTGTAACAAGCATTGTTGAGTTGTGCAAGCTTTTCACCAATTTCCAAGACGGCATCACACTGGGAAAATACCCCGACGAATCACGTACTTTTAAGTCTATTCGACCTATTTGACCGGGTTCCTTTGCAGTAACAAGTGATATTCAAAGGCGTGTCTATGTCAAACGCGGGATATAATGTTTCCTCAGATTTTGTCTGTTGTTATATATTATCGGTTTCATCTGATACGTTTGTCTCGTCACATGCGTCCAGGGCGAGTTCATTGTAATCTGTATCCCATTTCCAGATTTACTATCGCTGATTCGACGATACGCTGTTGAGCAGCTTCATCGATAATATTAGTGAACGTGTTGGGCATTTCATCCGTTGATGGAAGTGTACTGCTTTTGGCTCAGCAGGTTTTTGATGGTGCTTGAACCACACATCTCCTTCATTGACCTCGAATCGATCGACCCGCTCACAATCCCAAAGTTGCCGACCTATCCGCAGCAATGTTTTATATCGACGACTTGCAATGCAAACTGTTTAGCTATGTGAATAACGTGCGCAGACACGGCCGCAATCATCTTTTTTTGCGCCAGTAAACAATCCTTGGACAACGTCACCAAGACCATTTTCGTAATATGTGATCTAGCTTTCTCACGTTAAGGACACGTACTAGCATCACACGTCGGAGTAAGATTCTCATTGTATTGAATACGCGGTCGATCTATCATCGAGTGACTTGCCACCTATGTGTTACAAAGATCAGAAGAACCCACAAGGACTGGGGTGTGTTCTAAATCCGTCCCCACATGGGCAGACAGCGAGAATGACATTGTCCGCTAAGTCCGCTAAGTTTGATTGGATAGAATCAAAGAAACATCCAATCAGAATAGTGACGGAGGGAGAAGTACAATTTTCGATTACATTTTTAACTTCTTAACTATCTTGCGAAAATTTAGTTCTCCTGGGAAGATTGCTGAGGAAATAGGATTACTCTGAGAAATCCACACGTAATTTGGCGGGAAAAATTAGGATATTCTAAAGAAAGACAAAACTTCGTAAGGGTCAGTAAGTTATTTGCTCGATTTATGCAGAATATTACAGCATTGTAATTGTAATTGTGTGTGGTATGTATACTTACTTACTAGGATCGTTTAGTACGTATAATAACCTTTGTAGTGTTTAATTTACATGCGTATTTGAGAAATGAATTTGATTATTATCTAAAGAAAATTTTGTAGATTGTAAGCTTGTGGTCAGAATTAATTTTGTAATTCGCTATTAAATACTTCGTAAAAAACTAGTGCATTTATTCATGTGATATATTAAATTTTACACATGCTTGAATTGTGAATTTGAAAAATGGTTGAAGCGTGTTAGATTAGTTAATATGGATGTATTGATATATCAGTGTATGGATATTTCAGTATTTGTGTATTTTGTATGAGTTGTAATGTAAACAAATGCGTCTGATTGTTGTGATATTGTATAATATAATGGGATTAGGAATATGTACTGATATGATGCAATTTAATGATGTATGAGAAGTAATTGATACCGTGAGTGTATTACGACTATGTTTTACCATACAACAATGTATGAGTATTTCGATGTGAATTATAGCGTGACCGAAGAAATTTAATAGCCGTTATCTGATCATAGGTTGGGTGTAGTGTGAGATGAGAGGGCTTAGGAAAGATTGTACCGTCCTTGTGTTTTCACAGGAAGCTTCTTAGGGTACAGAACTTCCGGTTCAATGCGTCCCGAGTCTCTAAGAGGGGAGACGGAAGTAAGACTAGCAGAGCAGTCGGAGTCGACAAGTCTAGTTGGCAGAGAGTCGAGGAGGAGAAAAATGAGTCGAGGAGGAGAAAGTGGAGAAGGATTAGGAGTCTATAGAGAGAAGGAATTTGGTAAAAGTCGGGAGGAAAAAGGAGATGGAATAGGAGGAATAGGAGAGAAGAATACGTAAATGAGTAGAATACAAGGACAGGCGGAAAGCTATCTCACTACAAATCAACTGATGCAATAGGCCTTCACAGGCTAATCCGGAAGAAGAGTACTTAGGAAATTTTACTCATTTGATTATTGACTTGTCATTAAATTGTTATCAGTTGAATTTCACTCTTTTGTGTATTCAGTCATTTAACCATTGGCATTGCTGACTGGGGACTCTGAGCTTTACGTCTATCTTTCACTTATTTAACTTCTAACCAACATCGAGCCTGGGTGGGACTTCTATAGTAATTTAAATAAATATTGGAAGCATCCCACCCACACCCACCACAGTGACGGCATAACAACTCCGTCACGCAACAGTGTATGTATGTATGACTGACTGACTGACTGACTGACTGACTTTATTTCCTCTTTAAAAAGAGATTACATCAGATTAAACAAGTTCAGAATAATACAAGATCATAAAATAGAACAGAAAAGTGACAAAGATACAGTAGTAATACAATTGTAATACTGTGTAAGCTACCGTATTGACAAAACGAAATATCTCAATACCTGCAATTATGCAAATCTGCAATCATTTGGCGGAGCATGGCACTGATCTTTTAACAGTTGCTTGATGATGATAATATTTCGAAAAGTTAATACGTCTATAGTGTTATGTGCTTAACATTAAGTCCGAGATAGCAACGAAAATGAAATGTAAAACTTATAACAGTGTAATTCTATATGTAGTTTCTTTTCTTCATATGACGCATGTATTTATGCATATATATATACTTGTTTGCGCGTATGCGTGCGTGCATGCATTTATCTATGACTGACTGTCTAAATGACTTAGCAACCTCTACAGCAAAGAGTATATCAGGTTGCTAAGATACATATTATACATATCATAGAATTATGAGACACATCATAGACGAGAACGCAAGCATGATATATACATCGTCAACTAATGCGTTTACAAAATGAGATATATAAATACAGAAAACCATATAGAAATCTCTTGGAAATAAACATAAACAAATACATAAACAAATACATAAACGCACACACAAACAGCTGTTAGACAACAAAATTTGCGGATTTGACAAGAAGACTTTGGCCTTTAATTGTTTATATTTAATGTTAATTTACTACTTACTTTTAATATCATGTTAGGGCATGTTAGTTGATAGTAGGGCACACATTTTATTGTAGAATGAAGCTATGCTGTTTGCGGTCACCAACATGAGCCTATCTGATACGTCATCGTCAATAGACGGCATGCAGTCAACCCTGCTTCCAAGAAGTGTCTCCAACAATATATCGTCTTCTTGATTGAATAAGTTAACCCCGTCTCTCACTTCTAAAGAGTCAATCACTCTCTCAAAGAAAACATTTCGTTCCTCTAGCAGCATTTCGCAGCCTAAAATAAGATGTTTCGCTCTGTCGTCAGTCTCTTTTCCACAGAGTTTGCATACCATAACTTTACCAACAGGCATGATATATAGTTTCATTACTTCAGAGAGAGGCCATAACATGGATGGATATTTACGCCCAAGAAACCATATATTACTTGGTTTTAAGTCCAAATGAATGTTTCTGAAGTGAATTAAATCATCCCTTAGTTCCATATTTGCTCTCCAGGTAGTTTCTTCATGGTTTTGGATAATATCAGTAATATGTCGATTCCAGATGAGTTTTTCTTCAGTTTGCATACTTTCTGCATAGTCTAAAAGAACATTTCCCATACCATATTTCTTAGTTATTTTGTCAATATCAGGTATAAATCCCGTCTGTTTTAGCGGGTTGTTCAGATACTGACATAGGCGCATAATGAAAATCTTTTTCCAGATAAAAGTCCAATCGCCCTTACATAATCGGTTGAAAAGGAGCAATTTCATCCTATCTATGTATGCTTCCATTGACCAGAGTCCTAAGGTACTACTTGTTGCCTCCGTAGGCGAATATTTATCGAAAGCTTGCATACGTCGCGCTGCATATCTCTGGCATAACTCAAGTTCTTCTATATTTGAGTTTGTGATACCTGACCATAGTTCACATCCATATAGGACCGAGGGTAGAATAATTCTTTTCCAAATCTTCAGACTTGTTAGAGGGTTCATTCCTCCATCTCTGATACCAATAAAATATAAAGAGTTTAACAAGTGTTTGCCTTTATCACATGCTTCTTTTATCGCGTCGTTTGGTTTTAAGTTGTATTTTAGAGGTATGCCGGCATACTTCTTACTTTTGACTGCCGGAATTGGAGATTTGTCGAGCATAAAAGAAGGTATACCAGTCGTTCTTTTGTTAGTAAACAAGATGGTGCAACTTTTATCTGCATTATATCTTAATCTCCACCTTTTCGCATAGTCGGAAATTGTATCTAGCAGCTGTTGCATTGAATGACGCGAGTTAGACATTACAGTTGTGTCATCTGCTAATAAGACACAAGGCAGGTGGAGATCAACAAGATTTAGACCTCGCAAAGTGTGATCTAATTCCGTGATCAAATCATCTATCATTACAAGAAAGAACCAGGCAGACAAGATACGGCCCTGTCCTACACCCTGCATAATATCGAAGCGTTTGGACAGCTTGCCCGCATATAAAACAGAGCTTGTTACTCTCTCAAACGAATCTTTCATGATGCGCCAGGTCTTCCCTTTGATGCCAAGTCTGTACAACTTGTGGAATAACCCGTTATGCCAAACTGTGTTGAAGGCTTTAGCATTATCAAGAAATGTAGCATAGACAGGAGTATTTTTATCCAAATAGTAGCATATAGATTCTTTGATACAGAACGCTGCAGTGATACTACCGCAATTATTTCTAAAACCCTGTTGCAACGGATTTGGAAAAGAAATCTGTTTAGAAAATATAAGTAGTCTACTATATATAATTTGTTCTAGAACTTTCTGAAGCACTGGAATTATAGTTATATCGCGGTAATTATTCATATCTAATTTGTTCTTTCCCCCTCCTTTGAATATTGGTATAACCAAACCTTGTTTAAAGTGGCACGGGTACTTCTCGGCCTCGTACACTTTTGTGAATATAATTTCAAGTAATTGTACACTGCTTGGAGGGTCCGCAAACAGTAAATGCTCAGCAACAATACCGTCGTGGCCACATGCCTTATCTTTATTGAGAGAGCTAATTGCACTACTGATTTCGTCTCTAGTGGGGATTTTATCAACAAGTTCATCAAAGTGTGAATAGGTTTCTTTAGTTTGTTTTCTGACCTCTGCTAAGACCATCTGGTAATGATTTTCATCGTACAGATAAGTATTGTCAGGCAGTGATAAACTGGAGAAATGATTTGCCCATAACTCTCTAATAGAGTCGTGATCGCGTACAATTTTTCCGTTTGATTCGATTTCGTGAATGTAATCGCGTTTATTTCTTTTATTCCGTATAAACTTATAGAAAGTAGAAATATCGAGCTCTGCAGCCTTTTCAAGCTCACTAAATTGTTCTCTATCGTATATTTCTTTAGCTTTCAATAATTCTTTTGCAAACAATTTCTTCGCTTTCTTATAGTTCGCATATGATATATATTCCCAACCTCTTGGCCTACCATTAGAAATCCATACCCTGCGTTTCAGCCGCATTTCCGTGTGAAACTTTTTTACGTTTAATAGTTTCCAATAGGGGTTAGCGTATGGGCAAAACCTCTTTATGGGGAGAAACCTAGATGCTGCTTCATGTAAAATCTTTACTGTGTCTTGAATAATAATTTCAATATCGACATTCGTCGCTAATTCTGCTTTATGCATTTGCGCTAACAATTCGTTGCGTGTTGCTTCCTTATATCTATTCATTTGTTCTGCTGAGGCTTTCTTCCAATTTATGGAATGAATGATATGCTCGTCAGCCATTATTGTCTTATGTACTAAAGGTGTGACCAACTCTATTTTTACAGGAAGATGATCTGAAATGTTTAAAGGATGATCATCTATTATTTCTGCCTTAACCACTAAATCGAATTTACTTTTTTGCAATAGTATATGGTCTATCAAAGATTTTGATTTGCCATCGGTTGAGAAAAAAGTAAAATCTGGCCCTTCACAAATGGATTGACTATTGACAGATATTAGATGTCTATCGCTCAGAAACTTTTCCAGAATAGTGCCTCTAGCGTTTGATGTTAAACCATTTGCTTTGGAGCTAAACAGTGAACTTAGCGGACCATTGAAGTCTCCGGCAAGTATGGGAATGCCTTCTTTGCAGAAAATATCAAACTGATCCTTTAGTTCTTCTATTGTTTCGGAGTAACTTGCAATAGGAAAATTAGTTGATGGTAAAAGTGCCCCGAATATAAAATATTTAAGTCTATCATTACATTTTACCTCTATCCCTAAAACTCTGTCACTGCCAGCGCTCGACAAGGGATTAACGCGGAGTGATTTCCTATAAAGGATTGCTATTCCCCCGAACCCCGTATGCCTTAGCCTTTCTTCGAAATTTACTGCTAGTCTTTTGTCAGAGCGTGCGAATGATTTAAAATCTGGATGTATATTATCTAGGAAATTGAGCTGCTCCGGAAGAAGCCAATGCTCAGTAAGTACAGCAACATCTACCTCATTTAGCAAAGAATGCAAGTAAGGTGACCCGTACATGACTCCTTTTACGTTCCACGTCAACAAACGAAATGTATGACTAGACATTAGTTGACTTAACGAAAAATAGATTTTCAACACAAGTATTGCAAAGACTTTATAGCAATTTACCATAATATATGTATTTTACTTACTACTCCTTTATTTATTTACGCCAGTACTGCTGGGTGTCCTTATCACCATAATCCTCATACCATTCTCTTGCCCATACAAAATTTGGCCAAAAACCTTCCTCTAAAACTTTCTCAAAGTCTAACTTATCTACCGTGATTAAAACAGTAAAAGTGTCCTTTCCTCCTTTTACTCGCCAATGCTTTAATATCTGAGAGTCAATTACTTCTACCCCTTTAATTTTAGCGTGTTTTTTAATACAGGTTCTCATCTCCTCTCTTGTTCTATCAACTGGTATTCTTGACATTAGAACTCGACGTTCATAAGAGTTCCTCATTCGTTTATGTGGTCTGTAGTTTCTGTTGGTTGTGATAACTTCAATCGGTTTGTTTACTTTATCAGTGTCCTTCAATGAGGTGCCCGGATTGTTTGCTAATGGTGACCTTCTCTCCCTATCGTTGTTCCTTGTGTGTACTCGTGCCGAGTATTTCTGATCTTGGAGATAATCACGTACATCGTTATCTTTAACTAATGTAGGTTCTTCGTTGGAGGTATTGAGTATGGTGGACAGTGTCGACGCCACTCTTTCCCTTGAGTCAGTTGACTTGGCCGTATATTCTGTTTGATCCGATAAATGCTTCCGCCGTTTGATATAATCAGAGTCCAGAGCATTTATCGCTTTAGCCCTCTTTTCCGTTTGTGTTTCATTTGAATGATTGCCCATACGCACTATATCAGTTAGTAATGTCTGAGTTTCTGCCTCACATTTTGAAGTTACATTTTCTTTAGCCTTGTTATATACTTTATCACCGAGCAATTGGTGTAGAAACAGCTGGTGAGCATTTATAGTTTCCAGCTGGTTATTCTTCTCCCTGAGTGACATTCTCAAGGCCAGGTTGTCTTGTGATAACTTCTTCTCTTCCTCTTTGCATCTTCCTAATTCTGATTGTAACCTAGTCGAGTTAACATCTCTACTGAGCAGTTCTTTACGTATCTTGTCAAGCTCAGTTTTCAATTCATTTCTAATGTCATCTTTCATTTGTTGAATACTGCTTTGTATAAAATGTTTTAGGTCTATTATCTTGTATAAGTTCTCTGTTGTTATTGAACTGTCATTTTTATCATTTGATAGTGAAGATACTGAATTGTGATCTGATAACGTTATCACCTGTTCTGGTTTTGGTTCAGATCGCTGAGACTGTTTGTTAGATCCTTTTCTTTTAGATGCTTGACTCACGCTTGTACTATTATCAATCGTGCCCGTGCTCGGCTTCTGTCTCGACGCAAGGCTTTTCACTTCAGATAAGTTGTTATCTCCTGTTAAGAAATGGTATAGAATAAATATATCCTCAGCTAATCTCTCCTCTAGAGGAGCACTATCACATCTTACTGTTCTCTCAACTATACGCGTCACAGGGTAATTGACATTTTCCAATTTAGCCAGGTCGTGAAGTGATAGTCTTATATCTTTTAAACTCTGTACATCCAATTCCAAACACATCTTCTTTTTAAATTCATCTCTGTCCAGAGTTCCAAATTTCGAATCAATTTGAAGGTATATATTTTTTTCGGTCTGGGTTGCTATTAAGTCTTCTTCTAAACCGGACCTTTCATCACCACTGTAACGCTCATCTATTTCTAGGTTGTCATCCATGTTCAACGGTTTATAGTGAAGTCCGTATACAATTGATAAATAGATTAATACCTGTTATATATCGCTCGCACTTGCATTAACGAATGTGAGCCCTCTTCTGCTAGGACAGATATGTAACAGTTGTATGTTCTGATACCTCTCGTGCATCACTTAACTGAAATTGTTCTCATTGTTCGAATGATGAATGATATTTGGTCCAACTCAGAACTTAGCTCAGAATTAACACATGGTAACGGTACCAAAGCTAACGCATCCGCTACCATAATATTTTGAATTCGTACATATGTGATTTGCTCACTATCTACTCACTATCTACTCACTAAAAAACTAAATATATAACACATATAAGGAAATAACTACTGGCACTAGGACTGAGAACACATTTACACTGGAATGAGTTAACGTGAGTTAACGTGAACAACAGTTCACAAAAGCATCTCACAAAATACATATAGTCTTTAACAACGATACTTGATGTATTTGACATTACCCACACATCATGTTTCCAACATCACAATCCGAATGCCCCATGATCATGATCCGAATGCCCCAATGTGAATTTAGATCTTATCTAGAATCTGACTGTAGATGGCAAATCTCTGACATGTATATGGCATATCGTCATATATAGTAATTATGAGCACTAAATCAGTACATGTACGAATCACAGATCGTGTACGAATTTCAACTCCTTTTTTCGCAATAACAATCACACACAACATAAAAGAGCACTTAAGTGTATATATATATACATACATCTATCAGTTTATCTATGCCATTTATAACGTCATATATTACACATGAAAACTAGAATACTATGCTTAGCTTTTCATCCCTTTGCACATTGTTGACGACCAAGACAAATATGCATTTTTTTTTTACACGTTACATGATTAAATGGAGTGTCACACTCACCCGCTGCGTCCATTGATCCAAGAAGATCCTTCAGAATAATCCAAGAAATTGAAATCCACAAAATATTAAATATAAAATATAAATTTAGTCCAGAATATAAATATTATTCACATATAATTCACATCAGTTATGCACAGCAGAGTTAAACAAAACTGTGTGCAAGTTAATCAAAATGCAATGATCACGGAATCGAGAACTCGAGTCACAAAATCATGAGAATGCGATTATTTATATCATATATAATAACCTTTGTAGTGTTTAATTTACATGCGTATTTGAGAAATGAATTTGATTATTATCTAAAGAAAATTTTGTAGATTGTAAGCTTGTGGTCAGAATTAATTTTGTAATTCGCTATTAAATACTTCGTAAAAAACTAGTGCATTTATTCATGTGATATATTAAATTTTACACATGCTTGAATTGTGAATTTGAAAAATGGTTGAAGCGTGTTAGATTAGTTAATATGGATGTATTGATATATCAGTGTATGGATATTTCAGTATTTGTGTATTTTGTATGAGTTGTAATGTAAACAAATGCGTCTGATTGTTGTGATATTGTATAATATAATGGGATTAGGAATATGTACTGATATGATGCAATTTAATGATGTATGAGAAGTAATTGATACCGTGAGTGTATTACGACTATGTTTTACCATACAACAATGTATGAGTATTTCGATGTGAATTATAGCGTGACCGAAGAAATTTAATAGCCGTTATCTGATCATAGGTTGGGTGTAGTGTGAGATGAGAGGGCTTAGGAAAGATTGTACCGTCCTTGTGTTTTCACAGGAAGCTTCTTAGGGTACAGAACTTCCGGTTCAATGCGTCCCGAGTCTCTAAGAGGGGAGACGGAAGTAAGACTAGCAGAGCAGTCGGAGTCGACAAGTCTAGTTGGCAGAGAGTCGAGGAGGAGAAAAATGAGTCGAGGAGGAGAAAGTGGAGAAGGATTAGGAGTCTATAGAGAGAAGGAATTTGGTAAAAGTCGGGAGGAAAAAGGAGATGGAATAGGAGGAATAGGAGAGAAGAATACGTAAATGAGTAGAATACAAGGACAGGCGGAAAGCTATCTCACTACAAATCAACTGATGCAATAGGCCTTCACAGGCTAATCCGGAAGAAGAGTACTTAGGAAATTTTACTCATTTGATTATTGACTTGTCATTAAATTGTTATCAGTTGAATTTCACTCTTTTGTGTATTCAGTCATTTAACCATTGGCATTGCTGACTGGGGACTCTGAGCTTTACGTCTATCTTTCACTTATTTAACTTCTAACCAACATCGAGCCTGGGTGGGACTTCTATAGTAATTTAAATAAATATTGGAAGCATCCCACCCACACCCACCACAGTGACGGCATAACAACTCCGTCACGCAACAGTGTATGTATGTATGACTGACTGACTGACTGACTGACTGACTTTATTTCCTCTTTAAAAAGAGATTACATCAGATTAAACAAGTTCAGAATAATACAAGATCATAAAATAGAACAGAAAAGTGACAAAGATACAGTAGTAATACAATTGTAATACTGTGTAAGCTACCGTATTGACAAAACGAAATATCTCAATACCTGCAATTATGCAAATCTGCAATCATTTGGCGGAGCATGGCACTGATCTTTTAACAGTTGCTTGATGATGATAATATTTCGAAAAGTTAATACGTCTATAGTGTTATGTGCTTAACATTAAGTCCGAGATAGCAACGAAAATGAAATGTAAAACTTATAACAGTGTAATTCTATATGTAGTTTCTTTTCTTCATATGACGCATGTATTTATGCATATATATATACTTGTTTGCGCGTATGCGTGCGTGCATGCATTTATCTATGACTGACTGTCTAAATGACTTAGCAACCTCTACAGCAAAGAGTATATCAGGTTGCTAAGATACATATTATACATATCATAGAATTATGAGACACATCATAGACGAGAACGCAAGCATGATATATACATCGTCAACTAATGCGTTTACAAAATGAGATATATAAATACAGAAAACCATATAGAAATCTCTTGGAAATAAACATAAACAAATACATAAACAAATACATAAACGCACACACAAACAGCTGTTAGACAACAAAATTTGCGGATTTGACAAGAAGACTTTGGCCTTTAATTGTTTATATTTAATGTTAATTTACTACTTACTTTTAATATCATGTTAGGGCATGTTAGTTGATAGTAGGGCACACATTTTATTGTAGAATGAAGCTATGCTGTTTGCGGTCACCAACATGAGCCTATCTGATACGTCATCGTCAATAGACGACATGCAGTCAACCCTGCTTCCAAGAAGTGTCTCCAACAATATATCGTCTTCTTGATTGAATAAGTTAACCCCGTCTCTCACTTCTAAAGAGTCAATCACTCTCTCAAAGAAAACATTTCGTTCCTCTAGCAGCATTTCGCAGCCTAAAATAAGATGTTTCGCTCTGTCGTCAGTCTCTTTTCCACAGAGTTTGCATACCATAACTTTACCAACAGGCATGATATATAGTTTCATTACTTCAGAGAGAGGCCATAACATGGATGGATATTTACGCCCAAGAAACCATATATTACTTGGTTTTAAGTCCAAATGAATGTTTCTGAAGTGAATTAAATCATCCCTTAGTTCCATATTTGCTCTCCAGGTAGTTTCTTCATGGTTTTGGATAATATCAGTAATATGTCGATTCCAGATGAGTTTTTCTTCAGTTTGCATACTTTCTGCATAGTCTAAAAGAACATTTCCCATACCATATGTCTTAGTTATTTTGTCAATATCAGGTATAAATCCCGTCTGTTTTAGCGGGTTGTTCAGATACTGACATAGGCGCATAATGAAAATCTTTTTCCAGATAAAAGTCCAATCGCCCTTACATAATCGGTTGAAAAGGAGCAATTTCATCCTATCTATGTATGCTTCCATTGACCAGAGTCCTAAGGTACTACTTGTTGCCTCCGTAGGCGAATATTTATCGAAAGCTTGCATACGTCGCGCTGCATATCTCTGGCATAACTCAAGTTCTTCTATATTTGAGTTTGTGATACCTGACCATAGTTCACATCCATATAGGACCGAGGGTAGAATAATTCTTTTCCAAATCTTCAGACTTGTTAGAGGGTTCATTCCTCCATCTCTGATACCAATAAAATATAAAGAGTTTAACAAGTGTTTGCCTTTATCACATGCTTCTTTTATCGCGTCGTTTGGTTTTAAGTTGTATTTTAGAGGTATGCCGGCATACTTCTTACTTTTGACTGCCGGAATTGGAGATTTGTCGAGCATAAAAGAAGGTATACCAGTCGTTCTTTTGTTAGTAAACAAGATGGTGCAACTTTTATCTGCATTATATCTTAATCTCCACCTTTTCGCATAGTCGGAAATTGTATCTAGCAGCTGTTGCATTGAATGACGCGAGTTAGACATTACAGTTGTGTCATCTGCTAATAAGACACAAGGCAGGTGGAGATCAACAAGATTTAGACCTCGCAAAGTGTGATCTAATTCCGTGATCAAATCATCTATCATTACAAGAAAGAACCAGGCAGACAAGATACGGCCCTGTCCTACACCCTGCATAATATCGAAGCGTTTGGACAGCTTGCCCGCATATAAAACAGAGCTTGTTACTCTCTCAAACGAATCTTTCATGATGCGCCAGGTCTTCCCTTTGATGCCAAGTCTGTACAACTTGTGGAATAACCCGTTATGCCAAACTGTGTTGAAGGCTTTAGCATTATCAAGAAATGTAGCATAGACAGGAGTATTTTTATCCAAATAGTAGCATATAGATTCTTTGATACAGAACGCTGCAGTGATACTACCGCAATTATTTCTAAAACCCTGTTGCAACGGATTTGGAAAAGAAATCTGTTTAGAAAATATAAGTAGTCTACTATATATAATTTGTTCTAGAACTTTCTGAAGCACTGGAATTATAGTTATATCGCGGTAATTATTCATATCTAATTTGTTCTTTCCCCCTCCTTTGAATATTGGTATAACCAAACCTTGTTTAAAGTGGCACGGGTACTTCTCGGCCTCGTACACTTTTGTGAATATAATTTCAAGTAATTGTACACTGCTTGGAGGGTCCGCAAACAGTAAATGCTCAGCAACAATACCGTCGTGGCCACATGCCTTATCTTTATTGAGAGAGCTAATTGCACTACTGATTTCGTCTCTAGTGGGGATTTTATCAACAAGTTCATCAAAGTGTGAATAGGTTTCTTTAGTTTGTTTTCTGACCTCTGCTAAGACCATCTGGTAATGATTTTCATCGTACAGATAAGTATTGTCAGGCAGTGATAAACTGGAGAAATGATTTGCCCATAACTCTCTAATAGAGTCGTGATCGCGTACAATTTTTCCGTTTGATTCGATTTCGTGAATGTAATCGCGTTTATTTCTTTTATTCCGTATAAACTTATAGAAAGTAGAAATATCGAGCTCTGCAGCCTTTTCAAGCTCACTAAATTGTTCTCTATCGTATATTTCTTTAGCTTTCAATAATTCTTTTGCAAACAATTTCTTCGCTTTCTTATAGTTCGCATATGATATATATTCCCAACCTCTTGGCCTACCATTAGAAATCCATACCCTGCGTTTCAGCCGCATTTCCGTGTGAAACTTTTTTACGTTTAATAGTTTCCAATAGGGGTTAGCGTATGGGCAAAACCTCTTTATGGGGAGAAACCTAGATGCTGCTTCATGTAAAATCTTTACTGTGTCTTGAATAATAATTTCAATATCGACATTCGTCGCTAATTCTGCTTTATGCATTTGCGCTAACAATTCGTTGCGTGTTGCTTCCTTATATCTATTCATTTGTTCTGCTGAGGCTTTCTTCCAATTTATGGAATGAATGATATGCTCGTCAGCCATTATTGTCTTATGTACTAAAGGTGTGACCAACTCTATTTTTACAGGAAGATGATCTGAAATGTTTAAAGGATGATCATCTATTATTTCTGCCTTAACCACTAAATCGAATTTACTTTTTTGCAATAGTATATGGTCTATCAAAGATTTTGATTTGCCATCGGTTGAGAAAAAAGTAAAATCTGGCCCTTCACAAATGGATTGACTATTGACAGATATTAGATGTCTATCGCTCAGAAACTTTTCCAGAATAGTGCCTCTAGCGTTTGATGTTAAACCATTTGCTTTGGAGCTAAACAGTGAACTTAGCGGACCATTGAAGTCTCCGGCAAGTATGGGAATGCCTTCTTTGCAGAAAATATCAAACTGATCCTTTAGTTCTTCTATTGTTTCGGAGTAACTTGCAATAGGAAAATTAGTTGATGGTAAAAGTGCCCCGAATATAAAATATTTAAGTCTATCATTACATTTTACCTCTATCCCTAAAACTCTGTCACTGCCAGCGCTCGACAAGGGATTAACGCGGAGTGATTTCCTATAAAGGATTGCTATTCCCCCGAACCCCGTATGCCTTAGCCTTTCTTCGAAATTTACTGCTAGTCTTTTGTCAGAGCGTGCGAATGATTTAAAATCTGGATGTATATTATCTAGGAAATTGAGCTGCTCCGGAAGAAGCCAATGCTCAGTAAGTACAGCAACATCTACCTCATTTAGCAAAGAATGCAAGTAAGGTGACCCGTACATGACTCCTTTTACGTTCCACGTCAACAAACGAAATGTATGACTAGACATTAGTTGACTTAACGAAAAATAGATTTTCAACACAAGTATTGCAAAGACTTTATAGCAATTTACCATAATATATGTATTTTACTTACTACTCCTTTATTTATTTACGCCAGTACTGCTGGGTGTCCTTATCACCATAATCCTCATACCATTCTCTTGCCCATACAAAATTTGGCCAAAAACCTTCCTCTAAAACTTTCTCAAAGTCTAACTTATCTACCGTGATTAAAACAGTAAAAGTGTCCTTTCCTCCTTTTACTCGCCAATGCTTTAATATCTGAGAGTCAATTACTTCTACCCCTTTAATTTTAGCGTGTTTTTTAATACAGGTTCTCATCTCCTCTCTTGTTCTATCAACTGGTATTCTTGACATTAGAACTCGACGTTCATAAGAGTTCCTCATTCGTTTATGTGGTCTGTAGTTTCTGTTGGTTGTGATAACTTCCAATCGGTTTGTTTACTTTATCAGTGTCCTTCAATGAGGTGCCCGGATTGTTTGCTAATGGTGACCTTCTCTCCCTATCGTTGTTCCTTGTGTGTACTCGTGCCGAGTATTTCTGATCTTGGAGATAATCACGTACATCGTTATCTTTAACTAATGTAGGTTCTTCGTTGGAGGTATTGAGTATGGTGGACAGTGTCGACGCCACTCTTTCCCTTGAGTCAGTTGACTTGGCCGTATATTCTGTTTGATCCGATAAATGCTTCCGCCGTTTGATATAATCAGAGTCCAGAGCATTTATCGCTTTAGCCCTCTTTTCCGTTTGTGTTTCATTTGAATGATTGCCCATACGCACTATATCAGTTAGTAATGTCTGAGTTTCTGCCTCACATTTTGAAGTTACATTTTCTTTAGCCTTGTTATATACTTTATCACCGAGCAATTGGTGTAGAAACAGCTGGTGAGCATTTATAGTTTCCAGCTGGTTATTCTTCTCCCTGAGTGACATTCTCAAGGCCAGGTTGTCTTGTGATAACTTCTTCTCTTCCTCTTTGCATCTTCCTAATTCTGATTGTAACCTAGTCGAGTTAACATCTCTACTGAGCAGTTCTTTACGTATCTTGTCAAGCTCAGTTTTCAATTCATTTCTAATGTCATCTTTCATTTGTTGAATACTGCTTTGTATAAAATGTTTTAGGTCTATTATCTTGTATAAGTTCTCTGTTGTTATTGAACTGTCATTTTTATCATTTGATAGTGAAGATACTGAATTGTGATCTGATAACGTTATCACCTGTTCTGGTTTTGGTTCAGATCGCTGAGACTGTTTGTTAGATCCTTTTCTTTTAGATGCTTGACTCACGCTTGTACTATTATCAATCGTGCCCGTGCTCGGCTTCTGTCTCGACGCAAGGCTTTTCACTTCAGATAAGTTGTTATCTCCTGTTAAGAAATGGTATAGAATAAATATATCCTCAGCTAATCTCTCCTCTAGAGGAGCACTATCACATCTTACTGTTCTCTCAACTATACGCGTCACAGGGTAATTGACATTTTCCAATTTAGCCAGGTCGTGAAGTGATAGTCTTATATCTTTTAAACTCTGTACATCCAATTCCAAACACATCTTCTTTTTAAATTCATCTCTGTCCAGAGTTCCAAATTTCGAATCAATTTGAAGGTATATATTTTTTTCGGTCTGGGTTGCTATTAAGTCTTCTTCTAAACCGGACCTTTCATCACCACTGTAACGCTCATCTATTTCTAGGTTGTCATCCATGTTCAACGGTTTATAGTGAAGTCCGTATACAATTGATAAATAGATTAATACCTGTTATATATCGCTCGCACTTGCATTAACGAATGTGAGCCCTCTTCTGCTAGGACAGATATGTAACAGTTGTATGTTCTGATACCTCTCGTGCATCACTTAACTGAAATTGTTCTCATTGTTCGAATGATGAATGATATTTGGTCCAACTCAGAACTTAGCTCAGAATTAACACATGGTAACGGTACCAAAGCTAACGCATCCGCTACCATAATATTTTGAATTCGTACATATGTGATTTGCTCACTATCTACTCACTATCTACTCACTAAAAAACTAAATATATAACACATATAAGGAAATAACTACTGGCACTAGGACTGAGAACACATTTACACTGGAATGAGTTAACGTGAGTTAACGTGAACAACAGTTCACAAAAGCATCTCACAAAATACATATAGTCTTTAACAACGATACTTGATGTATTTGACATTACCCACACATCATGTTTCCAACATCACAATCCGAATGCCCCATGATCATGATCCGAATGCCCCAATGTGAATTTAGATCTTATCTAGAATCTGACTGTAGATGGCAAATCTCTGACATGTATATGGCATATCGTCATATATAGTAATTATGAGCACTAAATCAGTACATGTACGAATCACAGATCGTGTACGAATTTCAACTCCTTTTTTCGCAATAACAATCACACACAACATAAAAGAGCACTTAAGTGTATATATATATACATACATCTATCAGTTTATCTATGCCATTTATAACGTCATATATTACACATGAAAACTAGAATACTATGCTTAGCTTTTCATCCCTTTGCACATTGTTGACGACCAAGACAAATATGCATTTTTTTTTTACACGTTACATGATTAAATGGAGTGTCACACTCACCCGCTGCGTCCATTGATCCAAGAAGATCCTTCAGAATAATCCAAGAAATTGAAATCCACAAAATATTAAATATAAAATATAAATTTAGTCCAGAATATAAATATTATTCACATATAATTCACATCAGTTATGCACAGCAGAGTTAAACAAAACTGTGTGCAAGTTAATCAAAATGCAATGATCACGGAATCGAGAACTCGAGTCACAAAATCATGAGAATGCGATTATTTATATCATATATAATAACCTTTGTAGTGTTTAATTTACATGCGTATTTGAGAAATGAATTTGATTATTATCTAAAGAAAATTTTGTAGATTGTAAGCTTGTGGTCAGAATTAATTTTGTAATTCGCTATTAAATACTTCGTAAAAAACTAGTGCATTTATTCATGTGATATATTAAATTTTACACATGCTTGAATTGTGAATTTGAAAAATGGTTGAAGCGTGTTAGATTAGTTAATATGGATGTATTGATATATCAGTGTATGGATATTTCAGTATTTGTGTATTTTGTATGAGTTGTAATGTAAACAAATGCGTCTGATTGTTGTGATATTGTATAATATAATGGGATTAGGAATATGTACTGATATGATGCAATTTAATGATGTATGAGAAGTAATTGATACCGTGAGTGTATTACGACTATGTTTTACCATACAACAATGTATGAGTATTTCGATGTGAATTATAGCGTGACCGAAGAAATTTAATAGCCGTTATCTGATCATAGGTTGGGTGTAGTGTGAGATGAGAGGGCTTAGGAAAGATTGTACCGTCCTTGTGTTTTCACAGGAAGCTTCTTAGGGTACAGAACTTCCGGTTCAATGCGTCCCGAGTCTCTAAGAGGGAGACGGAAGTAAGACTAGCAGAGCAGTCGGAGTCGACAAGTCTAGTTGGCAGAGAGTCGAGGAGGAGAAAAATGAGTCGAGGAGGAGAAAGTGGAGAAGGATTAGGAGTCTATAGAGAGAAGGAATTTGGTAAAAGTCGGGAGGAAAAAGGAGATGGAATAGGAGGAATAGGAGAGAAGAATACGTAAATGAGTAGAATACAAGGACAGGCGGAAAGCTATCTCACTACAAATCAACTGATGCAATAGGCCTTCACAGGCTAATCCGGAAGAAGAGTACTTAGGAAATTTAACTCATTTGATTATTGACTTGTCATTAAATTGTTATCAGTTGAATTTCACTCTTTTGTGTATTCAGTCATTTAACCATTGGCATTGCTGACTGGGGACTCTGAGCTTTACGTCTATCTTTCACTTATTTAACTTCTAACCAACATCGAGCCTGGGTGGGACTTCTATAGTTATTTAAATAAATATTGGAAGCATCCCACCCACACCCACCACAGTGACGGCATAACAACTCCGTCACGCAACAGTGTATGTATGTATGACTGACTGACTGACTGACTGACTGACTTTATTTCCTCTTTAAAAAGAGATTACATCAGATTAAACAAGTTCAGAATAATACAAGATCATAAAATAGAACAGAAAAGTGACAAAGATACAGTAGTAATACAATTGTAATACTGTGTAAGCTACGTATTGACAAAACGAAATATCTCAATACCTGCAATTATGCAAATCTGCAATCATTTGGCGGAGCATGGCACTGATCTTTTAACAGTTGCTTGATGATGATAATATTTCGAAAAGTTAATACGTCTATAGTGTTATGTGCTTAACATTAAGTCCGAGATAGCAACGAAAATGAAATGTAAAACTTATAACAGTGTAATTCTATATGTAGTTTCTTTTCTTCATATGACGCATGTATTTATGCATATATATATACTTGTTTGCGCGTATGCGTGCGTGCATGCATTTATCTATGACTGACTGTCTAAATGACTTAGCAACCTCTACAGCAAAGAGTATATCAGGTTGCTAAGATACATATTATACATATCATAGAATTATGAGACACATCATAGACGAGAACGCAAGCATGATATATACATCGTCAACTAATGCGTTTACAAAATGAGATATATAAATACAGAAAACCATATAGAAATCTCTTGGAAATAAACATAAACAAATACATAAACAAATACATAAACGCACACACAAACAGCTGTTAGACAACAAAATTTGCGGATTTGACAAGAAGACTTTGGCCTTTAATTGTTTATATTTAATGTTAATTTACTACTTACTTTTAATATCATGTTAGGGCATGTTAGTTGATAGTAGGGCACACATTTTATTGTAGAATGAAGCTATGCTGTTTGCGGTCACCAACATGAGCCTATCTGATACGTCATCGTCAATAGACGACATGCAGTCAACCCTGCTTCCAAGAAGTGTCTCCAACAATATATCGTCTTCTTGATTGAATAAGTTAACCCCGTCTCTCACTTCTAAAGAGTCAATCACTCTCTCAAAGAAAACATTTCGTTCCTCTAGCAGCATTTCGCAGCCTAAAATAAGATGTTTCGCTCTGTCGTCAGTCTCTTTTCCACAGAGTTTGCATACCATAACTTTACCAACAGGCATGATATATAGTTTCATTACTTCAGAGAGAGGCCATAACATGGATGGATATTTACGCCCAGAAACCATATATTACTTGGTTTTAAGTCCAAATGAATGTTCTGAAGTGAATTAAATCATCCCTTAGTTCCATATTTGCTCTCCAGGTAGTTTCTTCATGGTTTTGGATAATATCAGTAATATGTCGATTCCAGATGAGTTTTTCTTCAGTTTGCATACTTTCTGCATAGTCTAAAAGAACATTTCCATACCATATTTCTTAGTTATTTTGTCAATATCAGGTATAAATCCCGTCTGTTTTAGCGGGTTGTTCAGATACTGACATAGGCGCATAATGAAAATCTTTTTCCAGATAAAAGTCCAATCGCCCTTACATAATCGGTTGAAAAGGAGCAATTTCATCCTATCTATGTATGCTTCCATTCACCAGAGTCCTAAGGTACTACTTGTTGCCTCCGTAGGCGAATATTTATCGAAAGCTTGCATACGTCGCGCTGCATATCTCTGGCATAACTCAAGTTCTTCTATATTTGAGTTTGTGATACCTGACCATAGTTCACATCCATATAGGACCGAGGGTAGAATAATTCTTTTCCCAAATCTTCAGACTTGTTAGAGGGTTCATTCCTCCATCTCTGATACCAATAAAATATAAAGAGTTTAACAAGTGTTTGCCTTTATCACATGCTTCTTTTATCGCGTCGTTTGGTTTTAAGTTGTATTTTAGAGGTATGCCGGCATACTTCTTACTTTTGACTGCCGGAAATTGGAGATTTGTCGAGCATAAAAGAAGGTATACCAGTCGTTCTTTTGTTAGTAAACAAGATGGTGCAACTTTTATCTGCATTATATCTTAATCTCCACCTTTTCGCATAGTCGGAAATTGTATCTAGCAGCTGTTGCATTGAATGACGCGAGTTAGACATTACAGTTGTGTCATCTGCTAATAAGACACAAGGCAGGTGGAGATCAACAAGATTTAGACTCGCAAAGTGTGATCTAATTCCGTGATCAAATCATCTATCATTACAAGAAAGAACCAGGCAGACAAGATACGGCCCCTGTCCTACACCCTGCATAATATCGAAGCGTTTGGACAGCTTGCCCGCATATAAAACAGAGCTTGTTACTCTCTCAAACGAATCTTTCATGATGCGCCAGGTCTTCCCTTTGATGCCAAGTCTGTACAACTTAGAATAACCCGTTATGCCAAACTGTGTTGAAGGCTTTAGCATTATCAAGAAATGTAGCATAGACAGGAGTATTTTTATCCAAATAGTAGCATATAGATTCTTTGATACAGAACGCTGCAGTGATACTACCGCAATTATTTCTAAAACCCTGTTGCAACGGATTTGGAAAAGAAATCTGTTTAGAAAATATAAGTAGTCTACTATATATAATTTGTTCTAGAACTTTCTGAAGCACTGGAATTATAGTTATATCGCGGTAATTATTCATATCTAATTTGTTCTTTCCCCTCCTTTGAATATTGGTATAACCAAACCTTGTTTAAAGTGGCACGGGTACTTCTCGGCCTCGTACACTTTTGTGAATATAATTTCAAGTAATTGTACACTGCTTGGAGGGTCCGCAAACAGTAAATGCTCAGCAACAATACCGTCGTGGCCACATGCCTTATCTTTATTGAGAGAGCTAATTGCACTACTGATTTCGTCTCTAGTGGGGATTTTATCAACAAGTTCATCAAAGTGTGAATAGGTTTCTTTAGTTTGTTTTCTGACCTCTGCTAAGACCATCTGGTAATGATTTTCATCGTACAGATAAGTATTGTCAGGCAGTGATAAACTGGAGAAATGATTTGCCCATAACTCTCTAATAGAGTCGTGATCGCGTACAATTTTTCCGTTTGATTCGATTTCGTGAATGTAATCGCGTTTATTTCTTTTATTCCGTATAAACTTATAGAAAGTAGAAATATCGAGCTCTGCAGCCTTTTCAAGCTCACTAAATTGTTCTCTATCGTATATTTCTTTAGCTTTCAATAATTCTTTTGCAAACAATTTCTTCGCTTTCTTATAGTTCGCATATGATATATATTCCCAACCTCTTGGCCTACCATTAGAAATCCATACCCTGCGTTTCAGCCGCATTTCCGTGTGAAACTTTTTTACGTTTAATAGTTTCCAATAGGGGTTAGCGTATGA